>JAVSCE010021803.1:0-44985 GCA_032199065.1 Smutsia gigantea | reverse complement strand
AAATGCTCTTCCTTTTTCCAAGCTAAGCCCCAGTCTACAACACTTAACCTTCGGGCTCGCCTTCTGCAGGCGGCCGTCCCCTAGACCCAGGAGGTGTACGGTACCCACCCTTCCGTGGTCCCACAGTTCCCTGGGCTCAATGAACGGTCCCCATTGGGAGCTTGAAAACTGCCGGTTACATGGTCTTCCAGTAACGGCGCGTGAGTTCTCCGGGGCAGATACACATTTCACCCACCTCCGTGCTTTATAACTCTTGAAACGTGTAATTTACAAGATCAAAGCAGAAGGCCTTTTCGCGAACTAGAAATGGCCCGCGCGGGCCACCACCCTCTGTACAGATGTGAGGCCGCCACACAGTACCCACTTCGTCCTGAGGCTGCATCTACCAAATGTGGGAGCAGGGGAGTTTCAGGACTGCCACGCCAGTCCCTTCCACCCGACATAGTATGCGCTAAGGGAAGTGATTTTGAGTAAGAAGTGAGTGGCTGACGGAAGGGGAGGAAACCCGACGCTGAGGAACGAAGGCATTCCCACCCCGCCAGAACCACAAGAGGCGGTGGAAGAGCTTATCAGCACCCGCCGCCCAGCGCTGCACCAGCTTCCGCCGACCCCACCCTCGGCGTCACGTGACCCGTACGCCCTTCTCTCCGATCCCGGATGTGGGTGAGTCCATTTGCGTGTGTGAAGGGGAGGTCGGGAGGAAGCTGTTTCGATTAAAAGTGGGGTGCAGTGGGCGGAACGAACGTGCGGACGACGGTGGCTGGACGTCAGGTGCGGGGACCCACGTGTGCGCCCCAGCCAGAGGTAAGGGCGGGTGAGCTCCGGACCGCGCTCGCGGCAGCCCAGTAACCGCCAGGACTGCCGTGGGGTAGCGGTGTCCTGGTCCGGAGGCAGCCCTGGCTGTGGGGCATGACGCTGGGCTGGCTTTTGCATCAGCCTGCTTCCCACTAGGCCCGCCTCCACCGGCCCGGGGCCGCCCCGGCGCCCCGCCCCTCGGCCTCGCAGCGTCTGCGTTGCGGACCCACGAAAGCAGATGTACCGCGCCGGGCGCGCAGCTTCGGCCAGCCAGGTGCTCAGCCCGTCTCCCGAGGCGGGGCCGGCGAGAGGGCGGCGGGGCGGGCTAGCTGCTCCCAGCCCTCGCCTTCCTGTGCGCAGCCGGATGCGGGCCGGGCTTTGCTGGGGAGGGACCCTGGGTACAGCCGTCCCGCCTCGGCTGCCGCTTCCGCCTGGCTTCCTAGCCGCGGTGAGACTGGAAGTTGAGCAAGGTTTTTAAAGAGTGAGTGGGTTTAAAAAGTGCAGGTGGTGTGAACGTGACAAATCGTGAAGGACTGGCGTTGGGGAAGTCCGAACTTATCAATTGCTCCATACGACTCAGGGATGGGAAATAAATGACAGGGACGGTTCTTTAGGAACAGTAATCATGAAGATGTTTGAAGACTGTAAATGTAGGTAATGAAGAAGTTTTTCTTTTGTCCCTTATATCCGTGGGTAAAGATAAGTCAGCTCCGTCACTGCGTCGTCATTCGTAAAGTGCACTTAATTGCACAAAGTAGCTTTCCTTGAGCCTTCCATTCGATTCCTTAAACCAGTCTTTATATTTTATTCCTTTAATAAATGAGTATTGTAGGGTAAATACTCTGTAGTTTTAGTTTCCCACATGCTTGCATTTGCCTTATAGATAATGAAGAGAAATCGTGATAGGGTGCGCTTATCACCTACCTATATGTTACCCTAAAATATTTACATTTATACTTAGAGCTTTAGCTTAATAATTCAATACAGGTGTATGCATTTTCTTATTTTGAGTACAGTGCCATCTTTAGATTTTTATCCTGAGCTCCTTGACCTTTGACTATATCTTATTGAGACAGGGACCATGGGCTTAGACAGAGTAGGGTGAGGGCCTCCGGAAAAAACAAAGCAAGATAATCCATTGTGGGATTTGCTTTGGCCTGCTGGGGGGCCCAGCTTTTTTTTTCTGACTTTACCCAGGTGCTGCTTTTCTTCCTCCAGCCCTAAACATGATTTGCAACCTGGGCAATGTAGCAAGCAAACCCAAAACAATGTAGTAAAAACAGAAGGATTCCATCTTGAAAATAAGATTGCATTTTAAAACCCAATTAGTTAAAAAGTAGGTTTCTTAACACACACTTTAACAAACAGACAATAACTCAGCCCACCTTGGGAGCAAAGCGGGCAGTCTTAGGTAATATGCTCCCAGACCAGGAAGCTGCTATCCTGGGAGGAAATCAGAGCAGTAAATTTCTTATAATACCCAGGAAGACTAATAAGAAACTTAGTGTCTCTTCAAAGATAAACATTTTTGGGACCACTTAGCAGGTGGACATCCCTAGCCCTTTGCCTCTCAACCGCCCATAAAACCCCTAGACAGTGCACCACCCTGGGGCTCTCTTGTCCCTTCCTGGCCTGAGTCAGAATCTGTCGTCTCAGTTGATCTCTAAATAAAAGTTTCTGCCTTGCTCTACCTTGAGTGTTTGCAAAGTTCATTCTTCTACTCCACGAACAAGAACCCCGGCATCATTTTCAGTCAGTATAGTAAAAAAGACTGAATTTAAAATGGGTTAGAGATATATAAGCAACAGTCACACTGCCCCTTAAAATGTAAGAAGATTCAGGTTTTAAACATTTGTAATGATTGTGTATGTTCATTGTACTGATGCCATGTTCCTCCCGTTAAAAGGTAGAAGACCTTTGCTTGATGCTTTCATGATGGTGAGTGGTGCACCATTAGTAGTCCACGCTCTCTGGCCTCCCTACTTTAAAAAAATAAATAATGTCAACTTGAGTTGAAGTTCAGCTGAAGCCAATATTAACAGGGGTTTTGGGAACTGCATTTTTTATTTTTATATTACTTTAGATTGTTTCTTCCGCAAGAGCTGTTTCTTTTTTCATCTTTACAAAATCACAGTACTGACATCACACCTGAGAAAATTCACAAATTCCATGTCAATATTCAGTCGGTTAAGATTTCCCCAGCTCCCCGTATCTTTTTTTACTATTAGCTTGTTTGGATCAAAATCCCATAGCGATCCACATGTTTCATTTGGTTGATAAACTTTTTAAATCTATTAAAATGTAGCAGTTTTCGTCCCTCCGTTTCTTCCCATTACATTCTAGATTTAGCTGATTGTATGTGCATGGTATCCTTGAGGTCTAGAATTGCACTGTCCACTACAGAGGCCAGCTGTAGCTATTTTAATGAATTAAAATTAAATAATAGTTCAGTTCCCTAGTGAATTAGCCACATTTCAAAGCACTCCAGTCACAGGTGCCTAGTGGCTACCTTTGGAATGGTGTAGATAAAAAATAGTTACTTAATTGTAGAAAGTTCTGTTGAATGACAGTGATAGATCAGATTCAACCTTGATTTTTTTGGTGGAGGGAACAAGATGATTTCCTAGGTGGTGCAGTAGTCTCCTGTTGCATAAATTATCCCAGGGGTTCACAATGTCTGAGTTGTCTCTCTTTTTGAGATGTTAAGACTGAGTAATGTAATGGGTTCTGGTGTTAGCCTAGTCACCCATCATGAAATTCCCCATCAGCCTTTCACTAACTGGTGAAATCTTTTCATGGATTTAGATGACTTCTATCCATTATTGCATTAGGTGGTACGAAATGATGATTTTCTAATTTTGTCATTCCTTCAGTATTTATTAGCTGGAAATCTTTTATGAAGAACTGCCCTCCACCTGCTTATCTGATTACCATCAACTATTTGAAATAGTTTGTACAGGAAAGGCAAGAAAAATGCTGAATTTTTTCCCTCTAATTTCAGACTACAGTAATGAGTTGGTGGCCTAGCAACTGTCAAAGGTAACCATGAAGGTTTTTTCCTTTTTTAAATCATCATGAACCTATAGAGTTTAATGTATTTTAATTGTTTCAACCTATTAGTCTTTTTTTTTTTGATACTCAAATTGTCCTGTCTTTGGCCAGTGATAGCCCCTTTAAGTTGGCTTCTATTCACGTTGATATGACCAGTATTATCTCTGATAATGTCTCTGTTTTTTTTGGTAAAATGTGTTCCTGGTTCATTTGTACATTTCTTGCCACCAAGAAACCCTGGTTTCTTTGAGGGGGAGGCGGCATTTATAGACCACAGCCTGGTTGCTAGAGGTGTTCTTGCTGCTAGATGGGTCATTTGTTCTAGGATTTACAGTGGCCAGAGTTAGGAAATATATTTTAAAGAGAAATATACAAAACACATACTGATATTTCCAATTTAAGTTTATCACTATTTTAACATTTGATATTTGTGTCTTATTGCTGAAAATCTTGGTACCTAAGATCATTAACATAATTACTTTCTTCTTAATCTATATTGGTTTCAGTATATGTATAATGGTTTCAAATACCAATTTTATTAACAATGTGATTCCTTGTTCACAATGTGAGTAGTGTTCAGGATTTCTTGGCAGATCTTTTGTATCCTTAGTAAATAGCCCACTTGGGATATGTACAGTAAAAGAACTGCATTTTAAAGGCATATGAATCAGTTTGGTATGTGGTTAGGCTGTCAACTGATACCTAGTTGATCATTTATTTCATTTCTGATTTTTCAGCACTCCTTTTTTTCCAACTGGATTTGTGTTATTATATATAAAATGTTAGCATAATTCCTATGAAACAAGTACCTGTAAAACAAGGTATATCTAGATAAGCTTTTATCCCTGTTCTCTCAACCCTATTTCCCTTTCTTATAGATGTTGTATTTACTAGTTTTGGGTTTATCCTTCCATAAAAACAAATGTACTATATATGTATATACATATTTATATAGACAGGTATACATGTATGTGCATATACACATGTATATATGTATATATCAACGTGCATGTATGTGTGTATTTCTCTTTTCTTAGATAAAGGTAGTATTTGCATATATTGTTTTGTATCTTGCTTTTTTTACCAAATAATGTATGTCCTTAGATCCCTCATAGAAGTATATATTATTACCCCTTTTTGCAGCTTCTTAATAGTAGTTCATGGTGAATAAATATTCAACTAGTCCTCTCTTGATAGGCATTTGTGTTGTCACCTACTGTTGCAAATAGTGCTGCACTGTATATCCTTATGCATATATAATTTTGTAATCTTGCCCATGTATCTTTGGGATAGCTTCCTAGAAGTGCCACTGTTGGGTCAAAGGGTAAGTACCCAAATATCACTTGCTAGGTATTGCCAAAATCTCTATAGTTATTGTGCTGTTATGCATTCCTACCTACAGTGTATGTGAGGGCCCATTTCATCAGAGCCTTGTCATCAGAGGATGTTGTCCAACTTTTATTGGACAACTTTTATTAATCTTTGGTTCATCTAATACAGAAGAAAGGGCAACTCAGTGTAGTTTAAATTCATATTTCTCATATTGTGAGCAAGGTTTAGCATCTCCATATGTTTAAGGTCATTTGCATTCCTTTTTCTGTGAACCACTTGTTAATATCTTCTGCCCATTTTTCTGTAGATTTCTTTTTCTCTCAATTGTAGAGGCTCTCTATATTTTGGATAACCTCTTTGTGACAAAACTTTCAGATTCTGTTGTCTTTTAACTTTGCTTATGTCATTTTTCCCCTGTAAAAGTGTATTTTTAAGCTACTCTGAAAGTCAGTCTTTTCTTATTCTTCCTGGATTTTGAGACATAGTTTGCACAATGTTTTAAATTTCATTTTTATTTTGGAAAATTTCTTTGACAAATTATCTGCTGGTTTTTTCCCGTTAAATCTAAGTAGGAACCTTTCTGAGCAATGGTAAATTATACTGATTGTTTATTAGAGCAGTCACAGTTTATCAACCACAGTATCTCTGATACTGCCATAGATCTTTGCAATCATAATAAAATCAAGGCGTGTAAGGGACAGAGCATTGCTGTCCTCTTTTAAACAAGACTTGATGAGTAGGCATATCCCTTCTATTAGTACACATTTATTCATAATTCTATTCAGAGTTTAGTTTCTCCCTGTGTCCCATTTTGTGAGTAATTTGATTTTGGACATATACTCTGGATATTTTTCCTGATTTGTAAAATGAAGAGGTTAAATGGGAGGCCTTTGGATCCTTTCTAGCTTTTAAATTCCAAATTAGTGAATTTCAAAGATTTGCCCATTATAAGATACTCTATTTGTATTCTTTTGCTTAAGATTTAAAGTATGTTTTCCTTGCTTCTCAGACTTGGTGAAAAAGCTTGTATTTCCTTCAACCATCCTATTCCAGATTTCACTGATTTTTAACAGCCTTCATTTCAAAGAAAAGTTATAATTAATAACTTCTGTTTGTTGATATCTTGGTCTCACTAAGAAATGGCTGAGATTGTGTTATAACAATTGTAGAGCTACACAGTTTCTATTTAATCACATTAGCATTTTATGTTAGTGGCAAGGAGGAGCAGATTATCAAATAGTAATTATTTTCTATTTAATATTATGAGCAAAGAATATCTAACTTTACACAATCATCACATGGCACAGGCAAAGAAGAAAGCAAAATGACATCGTGCACAGAGTTTAATGAGGGTCAGGTTGGTTAGGAAAGGAGTCAGTGATGTAGCTGTGAGAAAAACCTGGAGGAATTCTGGGTCCTACTACTTACCTGATCCTAAGGAATAAGAACTGATGGTGTATGGCAGCTATTCAAGGAAATGGTGAAGGTAGTATTAAAGAAATACACTGCACATTAATAGGATTACTTTATTCTCCACAGGGAATGTTTCTGTCCCCCTCATCCCCTTCTTTTTTTCCCCCCTTATTTTAAACTGGCATCTCTTTGTCTAGTCTTAGACCATCTGTTTGATTCTGAGATGGCAGTTTTCCCCTATATGGGCTATTTTCACTGTTGTGCTACTGCCACCTGATGGCCATGCTGGTGATGTCATACTTCAGTTTACATTTTTTCCTGTATGTAGACTTTCTGATTTGGTTTGATTTTGTTTATTGACAAGAACATGCTATTAAAACCAATAGAAGATATGAAGGTATTTTAAGGTCTAAAATACTGTAAAATATAGGAACATTTCACATTGGCTGGGACTTGGGTGTCAACAATGCCGAGGTTTGAATTCTAGGATTATAATATGTAGTTTACCATAGTTGTTATTTTACCCTCCAAGCCTCAGTTTCCTCAAAGTCATAGTATCTATCTTTTATGAATGTTGTGAAGAAAGAGACAACATATACAGGGAAGAACAGTTGAGTATTCAATGACTAATATTCAGTAACCTTTATTATATTAATTATTAAGTAATATCATCTAGAAAATATATTAGTGTATTATCTATTACTAAATGTGCATCACTAATATATATTACTAAATATATTAATGTTTAATGAACTAAGGACATATAATTTTACTAATGATAATTTCAAATAACTGTAGCAGCACTGTTCTCAGAAATAGCACACCTTCCTACATATTTTAATAAATATCCATGTGCATTTGTCAGGAGCATGCTACTTAATAGTGGACACTTAATTAGCTATTAGAAGTCCATGAAAAAGGTGGAGGAAACCTTGGACATTACAGTTCATACCCCTTATTTTACAGATGCAAAACTAAAGTCCAAGGACTAGAAAGCTAGTTAGTTGCAGAACAGGACTGCTAGGTTTCCATCTGCATGGTACTGTGTGAACTGTGTACTGCTGCCCAGTTCCCTAGAGTGGACCAAAAAATGGAATCTGGGTTGCACTGTAATTGGCCATATCATGGTTTGAAAGAAAGTGGAGTAGAACATGAAAACCTTTTCTTTAGGTTTTTATTTTGTTTCATTTGGTGTAATATGAAGGATAAACCAAGGAAGAAAGCCTCTCTGCCGTATTTGTGCATAGTAGTTTAGTATTCCTGTTAGAAATAGATGTAGGTAACATGCAGTGGTTGTATTCCCCAGTCTTCTCATTCTCCTCTGTGTCTCCAGGACATGCTCTCTATGCCTGTCTTTATGTTTATTTGTTACACTTGGGGGAACATTTTTGGTTAATTTTTTTCGTTCCCATACTTGACTTAATTACTTAAAAGACCATGTCTTTCATCACTGTTTATCTAGTGGTTAGTATAGCAGTGAATTCTTCATTGAATAAAGGAATCCCCTTCTCAGAGCAATATAATTTATAGATGAGGCATGAGGACAGTGGGGCAGAGCTTCCACAGCAGTCTTTGGGAAGTACCTAGAGACTCATTCAGCGCAGAGTCTTTGAAGGCTTGGCAGAAAGAAATCTGTCAGGTCTGAGAAGTGATGTGACATTGGTTAACTTTTTGAAGATATGTGATAAGAGGTGAGACACTTAGAGCAGGTACTACTTGTTGGCACTTCCAAATTTTAGGGGGGCCTTTTTTCTCTTCCTCTCACCTTCCTTTCTTTACGGTGTGTCTCCCTTTCCATAACAGTCTGTTCTGTCTCCCTTCCCTGCTCTCTCTGCTGGACTCTTCTCTGTAGTTCTCCAGCTCTGACCAGTTTGCATAGGAGGGTAGATAAAAGGGAGGGGAATTGAAAGAAGTTCAGCCCAAAGGATCCAGCATGTACCATGTTGAAATGCCATAGGAGGCTCTGGAGCTGCAGGGATGCATAAAATCAGTTTTCTGTCCTTATGGGATGAATAGTAAGGAAAAAGAGTGGTGTGATTTCCCATGTGGTGTAACTCTTCTGAAAGAGCCCAGGAGTAGGAGCGATGATGTGCAGAAGAAGGAGGGTCCACTAGCTGCCTTTTAGGGGAGGGAGGGTTGTTCTAGGAAGTGTCATGGACCTGTCACCTTGAGGTGAGTAGGATCTCCATGATGGACCAAAGAGGTCAAGCTCAGGGCCTTTAATCTTTTTATAATATCTTTTGAAAATAACAAAGAACTATTCCTCTGGCATGTGTGACCCCTAATTTCTTCCCTCGTTTTGTAAGGGGGGTTGTGACAGTGTCCCGCAGCTTCTAGCACCTCATCTCCACCCCTGGCCCACCCTTACATTAGGAAGTAGGGATACAACAGTGAGGTAGTTGGTTTCAGTCATGCAGGGAATGTGTCAACAGCAATTCTGATCACTTTAAGTTATTTTAGGCTCAAATGTATTTGGTTCTAATGTCCTTGAGATGATATCCCGTGACTGCTTCACAGCCACTTCTACTAAGAAATGCTGCATTCTCAGTGCTACTTGTGTGCTTACATTCACATTCTTAAGTTTGTAAGTTGGAATGTTACACTTGGAAAATGAAATTCATCCTGACTAATTTTTTGCTCTCCCAGTTACCAGAACAAAGGGGATGGAGGCTTTGTTGGAAGGAATTCAAAATCGGGGACATGATGAGTAAGTTGGCTTTTGACCCCAAGCTTCTTACTGAGTTTAAAAAGCATATATCTGAGTTATGCCTGTGACCATCTTGTGCTTTGGGTGCAGAAGCAAAAGTGTTGAGCAAAAGCTAAGCTGATGCACGTCATGTTTGTGGACAGCATCATTCTTGGGTGTTTGCCTCATCTCAGCAGTGTCAAGCTGGATGCTTGCTCTTATCCCACTTTAAATTTTCTCCTCTTACAAAGCGAAAGTAGAAGTACAGAGGTTTTGTGACACTAAGAACAATGCTTTTTTTAAAAAGTATGTAAGCCATTAGTAGTTACAACTCTCTGTGGCCATTCCTAGAAACCTCTTTGAATACAGTACATCCATGTCTACTTCTATTTCTACCTGTACAATGTCTGGCATCTCCTGAAACTTGGAAGGACATCAGTTAAGTTTATAATAATAAAGTAGGTTACAGTAAGTTTCTAATAATAAGGTGGGAAGAAATGGTTGAAATAATTCTACCTTAAGCATGAATTTCTTGAAGCAGCTCTTAAATTGCATTATCATTTCCCAATAGCCTTGCTTCCAAGGCTTTTTGTTTTGGCTAGCTGAGAATGTGACAAGCTTGCCTGGATTCTTCCTGAAGGTTTCCTAAACATTGCAAAAGAGCTAGTTGTTGGTTGTGGAAGTCTCACTTATAAGCCAGACTTAAAACATCATGCATGTTTGACCACGTGACTTATGCTTTAGGCTGGCTATTAGAAGAGGACAGAATATTCTGTGGAATAAGTTACAACGTTAAGAACATTAAAAGGAAAGGTTCAGAAATCCTATTCTTTGCTTCTGATAGTTTGTTAACTTTGTTCTACCTCAGGTAGGTTTACATCTGCCATATTTTTACATGTGAAAGATGGAAAGCCACTTGAACATATGTTCTGTGTTTTAAGAGTCTCTTCTTATTTATAGGGAATTTTTGACGTCCTGTGAGGCAGAACTACAGGAGCTCATGAAACAGATTGACATAATGGTGGCTCATAAAAAGTCTGAATGGGAAGGCCAGACGCATGCTCTAGAAGCTTGCTTGGATACCCGTGAATGGGAACTTAAAACTCTCAGGAGTCAGTTGGATATGAATCACAAAGAGGTAAAGCAGTTGACTGATTCCTCTTCCTGATATTTTGACGTTGCCTTTTTATATTAAAAGTGTTTCTTAAATATTTGTTGAAGAAAGTGTTTGTGTGTCAAGTTCATTTCTACAATTGACCCTTAAATAACACAGGAGTGAAGGGTACCAACCCCCTTTGCAGTTGAAAATCTGTATATGACTTCCAGCTCCCCCACAACTTAACTATTATTAGCTTACTGTTTTGACCAGAAGCTTTACTGGTAACATAAGTGGTCGATTAACACAGTTTGTGTGTTATATGAACTCTATACTGTATTCTTACAATAAAGTAACAATAAGGACAATATTAAGAATATCATAAGGAAAATGCACCTAAGAGTACTTATTATTTATTGAAAAAAATTTGCATTTAATTGGACCTGCACAGTTCATACCTGTCTTTTAACTCTGGTGGTTTCTTTTTGAAAAAAAATCTATTGTGAAAATACATAAGGTTATTAATACTTATCTCAGGGCCGTGGTACCTTGCTCACATATTATACATGCATAACTTTTTAAAGAAAATGGAAAGGTTGTCACATGATCTTTGTATGGCCTTCAACCTGTTACATGTCCATATTAACGTCACCAAGATTAGCAAATGGTGTTTCTGGCCTCATTGTATGGCTGGTGTAAAAAAGTTAAGCCCCAAATTCAATAATTTGCCTCTTTTGGTTAAATACAAAACAAAACTCAGGAAATTCTTTTAAAATTTTTTATATTTGCCTTTGTTGAAAATTAGGGGAAAAGAGGAAAATAAAAATTACTTGTAATCCCATCACCCATAGTTACTAGTGATTTTGGAGAAACGTTTAATAGTATATGCGGACTGACTTCTCATAATTTAGCTAGTACAGTAAAAAGTACACTGACTACTGGAAAGGAAGCAGAAAGCATTTATATGCACAGGAACTGCTTCTAGATTTCTGGCGTGAAAATCAATCTCAGAAGAACTGGAAGAATTGTAGGGGAACACCAGCCCCAGGCCCTGCTCTTGGGGCTTTCCTGCCAGTAGGCCTCCCCACTCAGTAGTGCTGTTACTTAGCTCATTCGAGTACACAGCCCTGAGCAACCCATGTGAAGGTTGTGAGGATCATTTACAAAAGTAGTTTAGAAATCTGTCATGTAGGGAAAGACTGAAGCTTGATAAAAGTGTTTTTATGCTTGTCAAGAGAATCTCTCAGTGGTTGGCCATTTACATTTTATGTCAAAACAGTACATGGTAATATTGGCTGTGTCAAATTTAGGTTTTTGTGAATGCCATTTGATAAACTGGAATTTATTTTTAAATTTGGGTAGACCTTTGAGAATGTATTTTTAAATTATATCTCATGTAAATGTATAGAAGGTGGTGAAAAAGTACATGAAATGATAACATATTTGAATTTAGGTGGGGTCAGTGCCCCTTCTCGGATAAGCTACTTTAGCTACCATTTCTTTATTTCTCCTAGGGCAAAACAGAAGTCTGTTCAATAAGTTAAATTGATAGTGGTTTCCTAGTTAAGAAAAACACTGTATATATAGATATCCAAGTTATTTATTTTGTTAGAACCCCATTAAATTCCCATGTGTGTGATGATAAGAATATTTAGTCACTCTAGGCTATTTGAACTTGTTCCTGGAGCTTGGATTTGCTATCAAGGACGTTACTGCTATTACTAAATACCTTAAAGAGAAATTAAAGGGATTGGATCCAGGGAGGATTCAAAGATTACAAGTTGGCCTGGGGACATAAAAGAAATTTAAAATTGTAGCCATTTGATCAATTTGCTGCTTCATTGATTGGGCTGATGAAAGTTGATTATGTTTCTAGGAGTAAATTTTTTTTTGCCAGACACTAGCAAGAGGAATCTATTCGTAGAGTTTGTCTGTGAAATTGTGTTAGTAATAACATGTTCATGATCTCAGTTGAACAGTAACAGTCCAAAAACTAGAAAATTGGGCTTTAAGTTTCTGTCATTCTTGTTTGAAAGTCACAGATATAAGTCCAGGGAGAGGAAATCCGGGGCAAAATACCTCTAAAAACCAAAATCAGTCAAAGGGAGAAATAAAGTTTAAAACCCGTTTATTGCTTACAAAACTGCATTCTGGCCCATCTCTGTCTTCTGTTCTGGAGGAAGCCAAAACCGGCCCTCCCTCTCACTCTCAGGTATTGATAAGCCCTCCATTGCCCAGGTAATTACCCATTGATGTGAAGATGAACTTCTCTCCACCCTTGAGGAATGATGCAAATGCCCTAAAGCCATACTTCTCTCCACCCTTAAGCGCCTGTTGCTATGCAAATGTACTAAAGCCAGGCGAGACAGTCTGGAAATACTACAATTTTACCCACAGGCCACCCCTCCAGAAATCTCGCCTTAAAATTTACTCGTTCCCTCTCTTACAATAGCAACAGCAATAAAATCATGATAATCCTCAAGCCAGAGGATTCAGCCTGTGCAGATTAAGTAAATGTACTTTACAGCACAAATTCTCACTAAGCACAAAATGTTTCTACACTTGTTTACTCATTCCTAACAACCATGCTAGATTATTCACAAAACTTGTACCAAACATTAGACAAAGTCAAGCCTCTCTGTAAGCATTTTTTTCTTGACAACAGCAACACAATCAAGATAATTCTCAAGCCTAAGGATTCAGCTAGGTTCGAACTACCCTGCAGATAAGTCCAAAGCTTGTCCATGCCAGCCGTCACACGGCAGCTGCAGCCAGGGGGCGCATCTGGGACACAAGGACTGTAGAAAAAAATAACCATGATTGTGGGGAGGGGGGCGGTCACTGCTGTTATTCCAGGAATACACAGGAGGCCAGCTTCCAGGCCTTTTCCCCAAGGTGCCAGAAGAGCAAGCCATCGCCAGTCCATGTGTTGAAATGTCCAGGGCCACATCCATTTTACTCCTAATTGCTACACCCACCCCTGCAACACATGTCCAATAAAGTGGGTGCCTTGATTGCTTTCAATCACTAGCGACGAGCCATAGACTGCAGATATGGCTCTAGGCCCTTCTTGGTGGTTTGCTGATCTGCACAACATGCAGGGCACTCCTTCCTGGCTCTGCTGACTTCTTCAAAGGTCAATGGCAAGCCCTACTGACGGGCCCACATTGTCTTTTTTCTTTTTTAAGTTTATTTTGATATCATTAATCTACAATTAAATGAGCAATAGTATGGTGATTACACTACCCCCTTCATCAGGTTCCCCCCCCACCAACCCCATTACAGTCACTGTCCATCAGCATAGTGAGATTGTCCCACATGCAACAAATGCTGGTGTAGCCATTGGGCCACATCAGAGGCAGGCTTTCCTTCTAGCCAGCACACCTAGGCTAATGCATCTGCTTCATCATTCCCTGGGGATGCCAAAGGCAAATGGCCAGTCACATGATATACAGTAGGTGTCTGCCTTTGGATCCAGTCTCTCACCCACCCTGTGATGGGATAGGTGGTTATTACCTTGGTCAGAGCTGTTCCTGCGATGGGCTCCATAGCCAGCAAGGCATGGTACACAGCAGCCACTTTGTTTTCTATCAAGGTGATCCAAACCTCTGTTCCTTTCCCTAGTTGTGACCAGGCTCCGGCTGGCAGCAGGAGCAGCAGCAGTGGTAGAAGCAGTAGGCTTAGGCTCTGGCCATGGGCTGGGGTTGGCGTGGCCAGCAGCAGTGGTGGTGCCTCCATGACCACAGGAGTATAGACACACGTCCTTGGCATGAGTGCCACTTCTCCCCATCATTTTTAGGGGCGGCCCTCCCAAAGGTCACACCCATTATGACAGATTTCTGGTTCAGAAGAATCCTACCGACTGCGCCAGATGTAAGTCTGGGGAGAGGAAATCCCGGGGCAAAATACCTCTAAAAAACAAAATCAGTCAAAGGGAGAAATAAAGTTTAAAACCCGTTTATTGCTTACAAACTGTAGTCCGGCCCATCTCTCTCTTCTGCTCTGGAAGAAACCAAAACCGGCCCTCCCCCTCACCTCTCAGGTACAGATGAGCATTCTGTTGCCCAGGTAATTAGCCACTGATACGGAGATGAACTTCTCTCCACCTTTGAGGAATGATGCAAATGCCCTAAAGCCATACTTCTCTCCACCCTTGAGCGCCTGTTGATACGCAGATGTACTAAAGCCAGGCGAGATATTCTGGAAATACTACAGTTTTACCCACAACAGGTCTAGAAGCAGTCCTATGGTATAAATCAGTGCTACTCAAATAACAGTTGAGGGTGAGATAAAAAATTTACACCAGAAGTCAGTCAGTACATTGCCTGCCTCATTTCTTAGAAAGCTTGTCATATAAAAATGTCACTGGCACTAAACTGTGTGTTTAAACATAGTTAATTTACATTCTGCCTCAAGCTACTTATCTTGTGGTGGGTTGCTGTTGTGACCAGCTCCAGCCTGCCTGCAGATCCTCCTTGGAGGAATGCTAGTATAAGCAATTCATTTTGTAAGTGAATGCTTGGGACTGGGTTGCTGTAGTGGACATTGCTGCTCCTGTTACTGCTAACACCCTTCAGAGCTGGTTGACCTAAAGAAACGCATAAGGACTTTGGAGTCCTGGCTCAGCCTCTTTTCAGCTGAATGGCCTTTGCACAGATAATTTGACCTCTCTGAGCCTGTTTGATCATGTGTAAAATTAGGATATAAGCTTTATGTTCTGGTGGTGTTGTGAAGATTGAGTTTCTGTTTAAGAAAGCACTTTGAAAACTATGTCTGAAATGATCGGTTAATTTCAGCTCTTTCTTCTGTTATTCACATTGACAGTTTCAAACCTTGGTTTCTATTTCTCTACCTAATACCATCCCTCACTCACAGTTTTTGTTAGGCAGGAAAATAAGATATGAGTGGGTTGGAAAGAGAAAAAGGTCAGTAAAGCCCCCTAGAAAGGACTCAGTTAACCAGTTAAAACGAGAAATCCAGAAAAGACTCAAAGTTAATGAGTTAATCAGTTAAAGCTCAAAAGGTCAAGAACAAGTTGGCCTTGAATGTTTGAATATTCCCCAGATAAAGGGAAGTATCTGAGCACAGCCCATGTCTTCATTGTGCCATTGTGAGATTTATTCTAGCCTGCTAAAAAGGCCCACCTATAAACAGCACGATAAAGACAGGGAGATCCCACCTGAGAGCCAAAATAGCATTTTGGGGAAAAAAAAAGTTTAATTAAGAAGAAAGATTCTTAACAAATCTTTAGCAGCTGGATTGATACACTACCAAACCAGGAAGTGCTATCCTGGGAGGGGACCAAAGCAGTAAATTTCTTGTGTTAAGCTAATTTTGCAGAATTACCTAGAGGACTGATAAGAAACTTAATGTCTCATCAAAGATACTTGAGACCACTTCACAAGCCCACACCCTAGCCCTTTGTCACATTCCTGAAAAAGCCTTCAAAGGAAGAACCCCCAACCTTTCAGGGCGCTCCTCTCTCTGAGATCACCCACACTTTCTAAGTGTGTAACCTTTTAACTTTAAACTCTCTCTTTGCAACCTTTCAAGATGCTGTGCTCCTCTTTCTGAGGTCACCACACATTCTGAGTGTGTAACCTTTTAATCTTAAATTCTTTCTCTCCAACCTTTCAGGGCTCTCCTCTCTCTGAGGTCACCCGCACTTTCTAAGTGCATGACTTTAACTTTCCCAACCTTCTACTGCGCTCCTGTGTCTCTGAGGTCACCTGCACTTTCCCTCTAAGTAACTTTAAATAAAACTTTTACTTTGCTTCACTACTGTGTCTCTGCCCTTCAATTCTTTGTTGAGGCAAAGACAAGAACTGAGTAAAATACACAATGCCTCTTCCCCCAACACTTTAAACCCCTTTCTTTCAACTCTTTTTCTTTAAGAAACTTAAATATTGTTGAGTGCCCATTATGAACCAGACCCTGGTACATACATAAAATTAAACAATCTCTTCCTTACATTTAATATTTATGCTTGCCACATTTACTAAATAAAAATAAATACGGTTGCCCGCCTCTTTCTGCCCTCACTCGCCAGTTCGGGGCGACCCGCTCTCATGGAGGAGGAGGGGGCCAAGGAGCAGCAGCAATTCTCTTACCGACAGAGGCTAAAGGCAGCGGTTCACTACACTGTTGGTTGTCCTTGTGAGGAAGTTGCATCAGACAAGGAGATGGAGTTCAGCAAACACACCAATGCTGCGATTTCGGCGGTGACTTTTCAACTGCGAAAATTTTGCCAAAGACCTCGAAATGTTTGCAAGACGTGTGAAAAGAAGCACAATTAACTGAAGATGTGAAGCTCTTAGCCAGGAGGAGTAGTAATTCACTGTTAAAATACATCACAGAGAAAAATGAAGAGATAGCTCAATTTAATGTAGAACGAAAAAGCAAAGAAGTTAGAGGATGAAAACAAAAATTCAGTGGAGCCAGCAGAGGCTGGCGGAGTGGAAAGTGAGAATTAAACTCTGTCACATTGGGAAAAGTAGCCGTCAGCAGGTGGAGCTGCCATAAATCTGTATGTCTCACGGGCGATTTGAGGGAATAAGTGGAAATTTTTTTTTAAGGTGAGGAGAAAATAAATAAATATGGTTGTACAAGGCATATAAGGAAACACAGTAATTGTCTGCCCACCCCTCTGAACCTAGGCTTCTTGCTACTCTGAAACACTCATTTCAGTGCCTTTAACTCTTTCCTGTGGCATTCTCCCCACGTTTCTAAGTAACATTATATACTGATACTTTGAATTTTTCAGCTTTAGCTATTTATCTAATGACTTCCTACTATGAAAGAAGGGTTTTGCTCTCTTACATACAATTTGCATCCCCTCATCCTGTCAGGGTTGTCTATCTTAATTTTTGGTTAGATCAGTATTCAGTATTTGCATCATTTAGATGATAAAAGTTGTTCACAACTGAGTCAAAGAATAATGATAAATATTTCTGGTATAATTTTTTGTTTTCCTGGGAATTAATAATTGTCTCATTTTCATTTGCTTTTTAAAAATGTACCTACTCATGATTGTTTCCAAACTTGGACACAAGTATAAGTCTTCTTGCAGTGTATTCAAACATATCAAATAATCTTTCTGTTCTCTTTCTTTGTCTTTCTCGTGAAGAATCTCTCCTTGATCTCGCCATTCTCGGAGATGCTAGGTCACTCCCAAGGCCAGCTGTGTAACATCCATCCTCTTGGGACCCCCTTCAGCTTTACTCTGGAGGCTCTCCAGGTTTCTCTCCTCTTTGTTTCTTTGTGCTCTCTGTCATCTTCTTTATTAGTTTACTTCTCCATTTTGGTAAGACATACTTTTGAGATCTCATATGTCTGAAAATATCTTTTTTCTCATGTCTGATTGGCTGTAAAAGTCTGCTTTAGAAGTAAATTTCACTCAGGATGTTTTTAGTAAAATGTGAATCTTTCAGACTTTAACATTTAGTAATGCCAGACTAGGTAATTTGAACCAGTTCACCTGCTGAGGACAACTAGGTAAGGTTAAAAAAAAAAAAAACCTGCTTGAAGTAGAATGCTAACAAGATAGTGAAGAAATTCCAGACCAGGATCTGGGCTTGGCATGAGGTTCAGGGAGATGACCCCTGGGTTTGGAACAATTATTAGCTGAAACTAGAGAAGGCAGCTGAGAGGATAGAGACTAAATGTGGTGTTTGATAACTTCAAGGGGCTAAGAGAATGAAGGATTTGGTGTCCAAGATGGCTCCGAACCACTCCTTACTTTGGCGTGGGACCCTGAAAGGCAGCACCCTAGGAGTAAGGATGGGCTGGATGTTGAATGAGCCCTCTTGCAGTTGCTACTCAATTGCATTTAAATCTCTGAAATTGTTTAAAATGATCCTAGAGTGCTGCTGTCCCCAGGCGTCTCCAAATTGCTAGGACTTCCAGGAACCTGGAAAAATTTTCAGCAAAGGAAGAAACACCATTTTGCGCTTTGAACTATTTTTCCAAATGATTTTGCAAATACAGTGCTTGATACCACTCTGAAAGTAACCCTAGACACACAAGGAGACAAGACAACTCAAAAAATCTAAAACAGAAGCAATGGAAGACAGACACAGACTGATGGCAAATCTAGATGTTGGCATCTTCCTGCTCAGATTTGGTGACAGCTGTGTTTTCTATGTTCAAAGAAATAAAAGAATATTGAATGCTTCAAGAAAGAATTGGAAACTATTTTAAAAAGTCAAATGAAAGGAAATTATAGTATTGAAAAACAGAATAACTGAAATTAAGCCCTGAAAGACTAAGAGATAATTAGTGAACTGGAAGACAGGACAAAAGAAAATGTTTAGAATAAGCATAGACAAAATGATAGAAGATAGAGAAGATAAGAGAAAAAGGGTACAGCAAGAAGGTCTAATAATGAGTGTTTTTGGAATTCCTGAAGGAGAAAGAAGAATGAGAATGGGCAGAAGCATTATTTGAAATAAATTGACTGAGATTTTGCCAATGATGAGGAAGATCACATATTTAAGAAGGCTAAGAATCTCAAGCAGGATAAACAAAAAGAAACATTTACCTAGGTTGAAAAATAAAGATGAGGAAATCTGCAAAACAATCAAAGAAAAAAAAACCAAGGCTATTTACAAATAAAGACATGACCTACAAATGGCTCCTAACACCTGGCTTGTCAGCTAAAACTGAAAACCAGAAGACAATAAAATGATCTTTACAAAGAAATGACTTTTTTTTCCTTGCTAAACCAGAAATCTTTACCCAGAATAAAGATGAAATAAAGACATTTTCTGATCAATAAAAATTGAGAGAATATATCATTAACAGACCTGTATGAAGGAAATACTAGGAATGTTTGTAGGCAGAAAAAGAGTGACCCCAGATGGAAGCTCAAAGATAAAGGAAGAAATGAAAAGCAACAGTAAATATATGGGTCAGTCTAAGTGAATATCAATTGTATATAACAACAGTAGCCTTTTCAGTTTAACTATATGTAGAATTATGATGGCATTTAAATCAGGTTGGTTGGGGGTTTATGAAACTAAACTATTTAGTTCTTGAGTTGCCTGGGAATTGGTGAAACCACTAATTAACATTAGACTTGTTAAGTCACAGATTCATTTTTTTAATCTTGAGAGAAACATTAAAAGTATGTATTAATACAATTGACCCTTGAACACCACAGGGGGGTTACAGGCGCTGACCCTGCACAGTTAAAAATCCACATAAAAGTTTTGACTCCCCAGAATCTTAACTACTAATAGCCTATTGTTGAACAGAAGCCTTCCCAGTAACATAGTGTTCATGCTTATCGAACATATATTTTATATGGTCTGTGTATTATGCACTGTATTTTCCCAATAAAGTAAGTTATAGAAAAGAAAATGTGCAAATCTCCAAAAAATTTTCCAATGTATTTACCGAAAAATATCCACATATAAGTGGTCCCATGCACTTCAAACGTGTGTTGTTCAAGGGTACACTGTGTATTATTAGTGTGTATATCTTCCAGTCTAATAAAAGCAGAAAAATGAAATGATAAGTTCCCTGTCCCAAAGAAGGAATGAAAGGAGAGGAAAACCAACACAGAGCTTATTAAGTACAAATAGCATTTAGTAAGATAATAGTTCCAAATAGGTCCATTAAATGTAAATACTAAATGGCCTAATTAAAAGACAAAAATTGTCCAGCTGGATAAAAATAATTAGACCCAATTATTTGGTGTTTAAAAAAATACAGCGAAGTTGGAAGTAAATGGTAAAATAAAAATATATACCATGTAGACACTCTGAATAGAAAAATGGTGCAGCTATATTATTAGAAGACCTATACTTGAAGCAGAAGTGATAAACCTTACTAAACATGAAGAGGAACACTTCATAAGGTAAAATACGAAATTTCAGGATATTTAACTGTAGCAGACATCCTTTGTGGCCTGTATCTCATATCCCACATGTCACTACACCATGCTTCTCTCTGTGGAGTCTTAGAGAGCTGCTCAGATGCATCTTGGGAGTCTCGGGAAGTTAACATTCCTTGGAGGAGCCTCAAGGACTGGGGGGTGGAGGGACTAGGATTGGTGGGTAAATTCTCAGCTTTCCATCCTTTAGAGGGACAGTCCCGGAACACATTTTGTCTGGTTCCTTGGTGAGTTCCCTGTGAAATTTAGCTCCAGCTGCTTACTATAAAAATTGGGTCAATAATGCACCCTTTATGGGCTTTCCTTCCATCTCCAGGTCATCCTCTCCATTTCCTTACTATACTTTCTGGATCACTTCCTGTTACCTGTCCTGAAGTCCATGTCCCAGGCTGCACTTTTGGGGGAGCTCAAATTAATACAAAAAGTCTAAATTTGTAAGTGTCTAATGAAATAGTCATAAAAAATTTTTCTCTCTTTTCTGTCTTCCTTATCTGTGTGCAAAAGTGGCAGAACTACAAGGAGAAATAGATGAAGCCACAGTTGCAGTTGGGGAGTTTAACCCACTTAGAACTGATGTAACAAGAGACAAACATTGATAAGGATATAGATTTGAGCATCATGATCAACAAACTTGACCTAATTTATGTATACAGAACACTGCACAAGCATACATTCTCTTCTATCCCAAACAATGCTTTCCAAACGTGACCATATGCTACCCCATGAAGCAAATCTCAACACAGTTCAAATGCTTGAAATCATAGAGTATATTCTCTGAACATAGTAGAAACAAGTTAGAAAAGATCAGTTTATTTTAAAATTGGTGGGGTTATTTAAAATACAGAAGTTTTATGTTTTTACATTGTGAAATCTATCATTTTTAAATTTTTATTTTGGTATTAATGTACAATCACATGATCAACATTATGGTTACTAGACTCCGGCTAATATCAAGTCCCCACCACATACCCCATTACAGTCACTGTCCATCAGCGTAGTAAGATACTCTAGAATCACTACTTGTCTTTGTGTTATACTACCTTCCCTATATCCACCCCCGCTACGTTATGTGTGCTAATTGTAATACTGCTTTTTCCCCCTTATCCCTCCCTTCCCACCCATCTTCCCAAGTCACTTTCCCTTTGATACCTGTTGGTCCATTCTTGGGTTCTGTGAGTCTGCTGCTGTTTTGTTCCTTCAGTTTTTTCTTTGTTCTTATACTCCACAGATGAGTGAAATCATTTGATACTTGTCTTTCTCTGCCTGGCTTATTTCACTGAGCATAATACCCTCTAGCTCCATCCATGTTGTTGCAAATGGTAGGATTTGTTTCTTCTTATGGCTGAATAATATTCCATTGTGTATATGTACCACCTCTTCTTTATCCATTCATCTACTGATGGACACTTAGGTTGCTTCCATTTCTTGGCTATTGAAAATGCTGCGATAAACATAGGGGTGCATATGTCTTTCAAACTGCGCTGCTGCATTCTTAGGGTCAATTCCTAGGAATGGAATTCCTGGGTCAAATAGTATTTCTATTTTGAGTTTTTTGAGGAATCTCCATACTGCTTTCCCCAATGGTTGAACTAATTTACATTCCCACCAGCAGTGTAGGAGGGTTCCCCTTTCTCCACATCCTCGCCAACATTTGTTGTTTGTCTTTTGGATGTTGGCAATCCTAACTGGTGTGAGGTGATATCTCATTGTGGTTTTAATTTATTTCTCTGATGATTAACGATGTGGAGCATCTTTTCAAGTGCCTGTTGGCCATCTGAATTTTTTCTTTGGAAAAGTGTCTGTTCAGCTCATCTGCCCATTTTTTAACTGGCCTATTTGCTTTTTGTTTGTGGAGGTGCGTGAGCTCTTTATATAATTTGGATGTCAACCCCTTATCGGATATGTCATTTATGACTATTCTCCCATACTGTAGGATGTCTTTTTGTTCTACTGATGGTGTTCTTTGCTGTACAGAAGCTTTTTAGTTTGATATAGTCCCACTTGTTCATTTTTGCTTTTGTTTCCCTTGCCCGGGGAGATATGTTCATGAAGAAGTCACTCATGTTTATGTCCAAGAGAGTTTTGCCTATGTTTTTTTCTAAGAGTTTTATGGTTTCATGACTTACATTCAGGTCTTTGATCCATTTTGAGTTTACTTTTGTGTATGGGGTTAGACAAAAATCCAGTCTCATTCTCTTACATGTAGCTGTCCAGTTTTGCCAACACCAGCTGTTGAAGAAACTGTCATTTCACCATTGTATATCCATGGCTCCTTTATCGTATATTAATTGACCATATATACTTGGGTTTATATCTGGCCTCTCTAGTCTGTTCCATTGGTCTACAGGTCTGTTCTTGTGCCAGTACCAAATTATCTTGATTACTGTGGCTTTGTAGTAGAGCTTTAAGTCAGGGAACGTAATTCCCCCCGCTCTGTTCTTCCTTCTCAGGATTGCTTTGGCTATTCGGGGTCTTTTGTGGTTCCATACGAATTTTAGAACTGTTTGCTCTAGTTCATTGAAGAATGCTGTAGGTATTTTGATAGGGATTGCATTGAATCTGTACATTGCTCTAGGCAGGATGGCCATTTTGACAATATTAATTCTTCCTATCCATGAACATGGGATGTGTTTCCATTTATTGGTATCTTCTTTAATTTCTCTCAAGAGTGTCTTGTAGTTTTCAAGTATAGGTCTTTCACTTCCTTGGTTAGGTTTATTCCTAGGTATTTTATTCGTTTGGATGCGATTGTGAATGGAATTGTTTTCCTGATTTCTCTCTCTGCTAGTTCATCATTAGTGTATAGGAATGCAACAGATTTCTGTTTACTAATTTTGTATCCCACAACTTTACTGAATTCAGATATTAGATGTTGTAGTTTTGGAGTGGATTCTTTAGGGTTTTTTATGTACAATATCATGTCGTCTGCAAACAGGGACAGTTTGACTTCTTCCTTACCAATCTGGATGCCTTTTATTTCTTTGTGTTTTCTGATTGCCGTGGCTAGGACCTCTAGTACTGTGTTGAATAAAAGTGGGGAGAGTGGGCATCCTTGTCATGTTCCCGATCTTAAAGGAAAAGTTTTCAGCTTCTCACTGTTAAGTATAATGTTGGCTGTGGGTTTGTCATATATGGCCTTTATTATGTTGAGGTACTTGCCCTCTGTACCCATTTTGTTGTGAGTTTTTATCATGAATGGATGTTGAATGTTGTCGAATGCTTTTCAGCATCTATGGAGATGATCATGTGGTTTTTGTCTTTCTTTTTGTTGATGTAGTGGATGATGTTGATGGATTTTCGAATGTTGTAGCATCCTTGTATCCCTGGGATGAATCCCACTTGAGCATGGTGGATGATCTTTTTGATGTATTTTTGAATTCAGTTTGCTAATATTTTGTTGAGTATTTTTGCATCTATGTTCATCAGGGATATTGGTCTGCAATTTTCTTTTTTTGTGGTGTCTTTGCCTGGTTTTGGTATTAGAGTGATGTTGGCCTCATAGAATGAGTTTGAGAGTATTCCCTCCTCTTCTATTTTTTGGAAAACTTTAAGGAGGATGGGTATTAGGTCTTCACTAAATGTTTGATAAAATTCAGCAGTGAAACCATGTGGTCCAAGCGTTTTGTTCTTAGGTAGTTTTTTGATTACCAATTCGATTTCTTTGCTGGTAATTGTTCTCTTCAGATTTTCTGTTCCTGGGTCAGCCTTGGAAGGTTGTATTTTTCTAGAAAATTTTCCATTTCTTCTAGGTTATCCAGTTTGTTAGCATATAATTTTTTCATAGTATTCTCTCATAGATGTTTGTATTTCTGTGGTGTCCATAGTGATTTTTCCTTTCTCATTTCTGATTCTCTTTATGTGTGTAGACTCCTTTTTTCTTAATAAGTCTGGCTAGTGCTTTATCTATTTTATTTTCTTGAAGAACCAGCTCCTGCTTTCATTGATTCTTTCTATTGTTTTATTCTTCTCAATTTTATTTATTTCTGCTTTAATCTTTATTATGTCCCTCCTTTTACTGACTTTGGGCCTCATTTGTTCTTCCTTTTCTAGTTTCATTAACTGAGTTTAGACGTTCATTTGGGATTGTTCTTCTTTCCTGAGGTAGGCCTGTATTGCAATATATTTCCTCAATCTATCATTTTTAAATGACTCTTTCATTAGTTTTAAGCTAAAGGTTTCCTCCTACCCAGGAATCTAGTAAATATTCATATAGATTTTTTTTAGAGGAGTTTTCTGTTTTCCATTTTATTGGCTGTATTTAATCATTCCTGTGGATTGAACTTCAGAATCACTTTTTCAAGTCAAAAAAAATCCTACTAAAATTTTAAATTTGAATTGAATTAACTTCTTGTTTTTAAAAGAATTTTTTTTATTGAGGTATACTTAAGGTATAACATTATTTTGTTTAAGGTATACAGTGTAGTGATTCCATATATTCCATATATCTTGAAGTGATCACCACAAGGTCTTGTTAAGGTCTGCTACCATACATAGTTACAATATTATTTTTTTGTGATGACAACTTTTAATGTCTGGTTTTTTGTTTTGTTTTTAAAATAACCATTCTGTATTCTGATTGAGATTACTGCCTACTGTTCCCCATTCTTCTCTCTCATTTATTAGTAGATGAAATTTTAACTGGCTTTCAAGAGATGTAAAAAAATACTGGTGGATATTTATGGAGGTGTGGGCTGGGTGTGAACTAGCTGTGGCTGGTATCAAAGCACTGAAAAATATTTTAGGATAATGCCCTTGCTCTTGGTGGAACCGATTTCTCTGAAACAGGGTAAAATGATAAAGCAGGTACAAGTCTCCTACTGTTATGCTGTCTGACATGACTATTCTGCATTTCAAATTATAAACTTATTCTTGAAGTCTCATAGATTTTTGTTTGATGTTCTTAGTTTCCAAGGTTCTTATAATTTCATATTTTTTAATTTTTTTGAGTTTTTTTTAATAAAAAGATTTGGGAAGAATAGTGAAAGCAGGTTTTCATCTAAACCTAGAAATTCTAGAGCAGTTTGTTTTCCATTGTTGTGGATTATTAAATAATTAATATTAAATATTTGACTTCCTGAGAAGTGGAGTATTACAATAGGCTGTTGAGAGCTGGTGTTCAGAGATTTCTACAAAGATTATTTCCTATTTTTATGTTTCATGGATTTTGTTTCAATGCTAATAATGAAAAATACTGCTGCCTATCTGCTTCTAGATTGGAACATTACATCAGCAGGTAGAAGAACTTGAGAAAGCCAAGCAAGAGATGGCCATGGAGTATAAGCAGGAGTTAAAGAAACTACATGAAGAAGTGAGATTTTAATTCTATTATATGTTGTATAATTCTGTCTCTTTAACCCTTGAGAATTTTATTAGTCGGCAAGTTTCTCTTTCATCAGGTAGGAAGTATATATTCCATGGAAGCTATAGGCATGGAAAACCATTTCTCTATTCTTAAATCCAGGCAAAGAATCTTGCCTAATTATGTTTGATACTCCCTAGAACAGAGATTCTAAAATGTGTTTCTCAGATGAGTAGCCAAAAGAAATAGAGCTATTTTTAAATATTGTGAAACGTGATACCAAAACCTCCTATTAAATATTTTCATTTTTAAATTAAATCAGTTACTAGATTTTAAATAATGGAGTATCCAGAGGTTTCAGAAGCATTTGGGGATAAATCAGAAGAAAATTCTATAAACTCAATTTTATTCTTCAGATTTGGAAAAATCTTTTATTTTTATTTAATTCCAAAGTACTTCTCTCCTGCTTACTGAATATCATTATTCCACAGGAGAATGGCTGAAGAACCATAGGCCTAGCGAAAAGAAAAGGAGTTTTTATTTGCTGTTTTTATTTTAGGGTGGGTTGCGAGGCCCTAAAGTGCAAGGCTATTGCAAAAAAATGAAAATTTTGTTCAAAAAATATTTTTTCCCTTTATTTTTTCCCTTGACTCAATTACTTCTTTTCTAATGTTTATTTTTATATCCATTTTGAGTTGTTTTGTATTTTAATTTGCAATTCTAACATGCTCAATCTATTTGTAATAGTACTGTTTAACACTGCTCTTGCTATGATGATACCAATTTGTTTCATCACCAGTTTTCAAACTCTTACATTTTAAGACTAAAATAACTGCATCTACAGTTAGGCAGACTGAAGAGAAGCTATGAAAAGCTACAGAAAAAGCACATAAGGGACTTCAGAGGAAATGTCAAAAGTCACAGGGAAGATCAGTCTGAAATTGAGAGGTTAACTGGAAAAATAAAGGTATGTTCATAGTAATAATTTCTTCATAGTGATTGTCAGTGTTTCACATAGGAAAATGCTATTTCTAATAGTGCTATTTCCTGAAACCAATTTCCTGTCATCTCCAGGACTGCCACTGAGTTATTTCAAAGGTGTGGGGGTGATCTGCTGTGCATATCTTATCTTCTTCTGGTTCCCTGTGGTTGACGGGGTTACTGGCTATCACTAGCTCTCAACAGGGCTGTACCACCCTTCAAAAGCATTTGGAAATATATGGAGACACTGTTTTGGTTGTCAAAATGACTGGGAATAAAACTGATATTAGGGGGACAGGGGCACTAAACATGCCTGAGACTGTTCCACACAGGAAGGATTATTGTACCCAAAATACCAATATTGGAAGACAGTGACCAACAATTACTAGCAGTCCTCTGTGGACAGTGTTCTTGTCTTATTTATCACCTAATAGAGTAGGGGCTTAGTAAATGTTGAAAGCACATGGCTTTTTTTGTACAGAGTACTCTGCATGTCACATGCTTATCCTCAGTTCCCATTTAGATATATAAGCCATTTACCTCCCTCTTGCTGAGAATGAGTAACTCCATGGTTATTGTATGTAGCTAACCTTTGAACAATGTGGGGGTTGGGGTGACAACCCCATGCAGTTGAAAATCCGCATATAACTTTAGACTCTCCCACAACTTAGCCTAATGTTGACTGGAAGCCTTACCAATACCTTAAACCGTTGATTAACACATTTTGTATGTTATGTGTATTATAAACTGTATTCTTAGAATAAAGTAAGCTGGAGAAGATAAACAATAAAATAAGCTAGAGAATTGAAAACAAGTTATCACAAATCTCAAAAAAGTTTTCCAATATATTTGTTAAAAACTGTGTAAGTGGACTCAGGCAGTTCAAACCCATGTTCAAGGGTCAATTGTATGTTGACTTTCTAGAGGACTTAAGGAAGGCAGTGAGTTAATACTGCCAAGAGTAGATGATGGCGCAGCAAGGCTGTCCATCAAGTGACCAGTGATGGAGTGACAAGGCTGTCACTCTTTTCCACTTGAATCTGCCACTCCCCTCTCCGTCCATGCCATTGGTTCTCCAGTGCTCCTAAGAATCATCGAGGGTCCTCTTTAGGCTCTCGGGAGTCTGATCCAATAGTATGACATGGGACCTAGGGATCTGCATTTTATCCAGCTCCCCTAGCTGATTATAATTTGAGAAACATTGCTCAACATCTTTGTATGGTTACTAAACAATTTTCCTATGCAGAGCCATCTGCCACCCACAAATGTCATTATATTATTACTACTTAGAAATGCAATTTTTGTGTTTAATATTCTTTTACATCTCAGTATTTTTATACATTTGAAGAGCTTAGGACCAGAGGACTAAACAGATGCTTCCCCTCCAGCCCTCTTCAAAGATACCTGGGGTTTTTTTCCTCCAAACACTTCTTGCCCTTCTTGCTCCTCATTACTACTTCCTGACCATTCTCCTTTCTTTCTACCTCAAAAACCCCATCTTTGATTTTCATGTCATCAGCCTATACCACCAACTAATGTACATACAACCAAAGTAGTCATCTTTTAACCCCTGGTGACTTTTCTGGTTCAGAGGCTTCAAGCTCCCAGTTCATTGTCCAACATAACTCATAATTCCTGGGGGTTTCAGTATCCATAGGGACAATGTTTGTAGTCCTCTGGTCTCTGAGCTCCTTGATATTCTTTCCTCCAAAGATATTTTGATCTCTTTCCTGTCCTTCTTCCCATTGTCATTTCTTAGATGTTGTCATTACCAATACTTAAAGCCCTCCTAGAGTCACATTTTAAAGCATCTCATTCTTGTCATCCCTCTCTTTTCAGCTCACTCCCTCTAGTCCCTTGACCCTGAATAGTGACTTCACCGCACCCCTTAAAGTGATTGAATTCTGCCACCTTTACACTGCTCCATAACTCCTTCATGTCCTCACTTACCAGTCCTTACACAGCCTAAAATCCATGGTTACATCACTTACATACCCTTTCAACTCCCGTGCCCCTTTTTTATTTATTAAGGTATTATTGATATACATTCTTATGAAGGTTTCACATGAAAAAACAATGTAGTTACTACATTCACCCATGTTATCGTGTCCCCCCCATACCCCATTGCATTAGTCACTGCCCATCAGAGTAGTAAGATGCCACAAAGTCACTATTTCCCTTCTCTGTACTACACTGTCTTCCCCGTGATCCCACCCACCATGTATGCCAATTATAAAACTCCACAATCCCCTTCTCCGTCCCTCCCCACCCACCCTTCCACACCCCTCCCCTTTGGTAACCGCTAGTCCCTTCTTGGAGTCTGAGTCTGCTGCTGTTTTGTTCCTTCAGTTTTGCTTCGTTGTTCTACACCACAAATGAGGGAACTCATTTGGTACATGTCTTTCTCCACGTGGCTTATTTCACTGAGCATAATATCCTCCAACTACATCCATGTTGTTCCAAATTGTAGGATTTGTTTTCTTTCTTAGGGCTGAATAGTATTCCATTGTGTATATGTACCACATCTTCTTTATCCATTCATCTACTGATGGACACTTACGTTGCTTCCATATCTTAGCTATTGTAAATAGTGCTGCAATAAACATAGGAGTGTATATGTCTTTTTGAATCTGAGAAATTACATTCTTTGGGTAAATTCCTAGGAGTGGAATTCCTGGGTCAAATGATATTTCTAGTTTTAGTTTTATGAGGAACCTCTGTAGTGCTATCCACAGTGGTTGAACTAGCTTACATTCCCACCAGCAGTGTAGGAGGGTTCCCCTTTCTCCGCATCCTCGCCAACATTTTTTGTTCTTAGTCTTTTCGATACTGGCCATCCTTACTGGTGTGAGGTGATATCTCATTGTGGTTTTTATTTGCATTTCCCTGGTAATTAGTGATGTGGAGCATCTTTTCATGTGTCTGTTGGCCGTCTGAATATGTTCTTTGGATAATTGCCTGTACATATACTCCACCCATTTTTTAATCAGGTTATTTGCTTTTTGGGTGTTGAGGTGTGTGAGTTCTTTATGTATTTTGAATGTTAACCCCTTGTCAGATATGTCATTTACAAATATATTCTCTCATACGGTAGGATGCCTTTTTGTTCTGTTGATGATGTCCTTTGCTTTTTAGTTTGATGTAGTCCCACTTGTTCATTTTTGCTTTTATTTCCCTTGCTCGAAGAGATGCATCCAGAAAAAAGTTACTCATATTTATATTCAGGAGATTTTAGCCTATGTTGTCTTCTAAGAGTTTTATGGTTTCATGACTTACATTCAGATCTTTGATCCAATTCGAGTTTACTTTTGTGTATGAGGATAGACAATCCAGTTTCATTCTCTTGCATGTAGCTGTCCAGTTTTGCCAACAGCAGTTGTTGAACAGCCTGTCATTTCCCCATTCTATGTCCATGGTTCCTTTATCGTATATTAATTAACCATATATGCTTGGGTTTATATCTGGGATCTCTATTCTGTCCCATTGGCAATGGGACTATTCTTGTGCCAGTACCAAATTGTCTTGATTACTGTGGCTTTGTAGCAGAGCTTGAAGTCAGGGAGCATAATCCCACCAACTTTATTCTTCCTTCTCAGGATTGCTTTGGCTATTTACGGTCTTTTGTGGTTCCATATGAATTTTAGAATGATTTTCTCTAGTTCGTTGAAGAATGCTGTTGGTATTTTGATAGGGATTGCATCGAATCTATACATTGCTTTAGGGAGGATGCCCATTTTGACAATAATTCTTCCAGTCCATGAGCACGGGATGTGTTTCCATTTATTGGTATCTTCTTTAATTTCTCTCATAAGTGTCTTGTAGTTTTCAGTGTATACGTCTTTCACTTTCTTCATTAGGTTTATTCCTAGGTATTTTATTCTTTTTGATACAATTGTGAATAGAATTGTTTTCCTGATTTCTTTTTCTGCTAGTTCATCATTAGTGTATAGGTATGCAACAGACTTCTGTGTATTAATTTTGTATCCCACAGCTTTGCTGAATTCAGATACTAGATCTAGTAGTTTTGGAGTGGATTCTTTAGGGTTCTTTATGTACAATATTATGTCATCTGCAAACAGTGACAGTTTAACAACTTATTTACCAATCTGGATGCCTTTTATTTCTTTGTGTTGTCTGATTGCCATGGCGAGGACCTCCAGAACTATGTTGAATAAAAGTGGAGAGAGTGGGCATCCTTGTCTTGTTTCTGGTCTTAAAGAAAAGGCTTTCAGCTTCTTGCTGTTAAGTATGATGTTGGCTGTGGGTTTGTCATATATAGCCTTTATTATGTTGAGGTACTTCCTTCTATCCCCATTTTATTGAGAGTTTTTATCATGAATGGATGTTGAGTTTTGTCAAATGCTTTTTTGGCATCTATGGAAATGATCATGTGGTTTTTGTCCTTCTTGTTGATCTGGTAGATGATGTTCATGAATTTTCTAATATTGTACAATCCTTGCATCCCTGGAATAAATCCTACTTGATGGATGATCTTTTTATGCATTTTTTTATTAAGGTATTATTGATATACACTCTTATGAAGGTTTCACATGAAAAAACAATGTGGTTACTACATTTACCCATATTATCAAGGCCCCACCCATACCCCAATGCAGTCACTGTCTATCAGTATAGTAAGATGCCACAGATTCACTATTTGCCTTTTCTGTGCTACACTGTTTTCCCCATGACCCCCCACACCATGTGTACTAAACATAATACCCCTCAATCCCTTTCTCCCACCTTCCCCACCCACCCTCAAACACCCCTCCCCTTTGGTAACCACTAGTTCCTTCTTGTAGTCTCTGAGTCTGCTGCTATTTTGTTCCTTCAGTTTTGCTTCATTGTTATAATCCACAAATGAGGGAAATCATTTGGCACTTGTCTTTCTCCGTGACTGGCCTCATTTTAAATTCATGGTCAGCTCACCTCAGACAAGTCCTAACATTACCTAGAATCATACGGTATTTCCCCTCATTCTCTTCCTTTCCACCGTGAGTGTTTGCGCTTCTTCTGCAAGGTAGTAAAAATTTGGATATCAAAGGATACTTTGTTATCTGAGTCTATTTGGTTACTGAGTTTTCAATACTGAACAGTATGGAACTTATTTAAAAATATATTTGGGTGAATGTAGTAACATTGTTTTTCATGTGAAACCTTCATTAGAGTATATCAATGATACCTTAATAAAAAAATTTTTTAATAAAATAAATGAAAATGTATTTGAATCTGTTTAATTCCTAGGCTCAGATATCAAGAATTTGGGTAGCGAGGGATACCATATTTTCAAAATTATACGTAACTCAGCATCAGTTTTCTGAAAACTCACTAAAAATGATAACAACCTTTAAAGGGCAGCAAATCTATGAAAATCATCATGAACCCAGTATTTAGGATCTGTGCTTCATACTCTTCACCATTGGGGTGTTAAATTTAGAAAGTCAGATATCCAGAGGCACAGTATGTACAGAATTTAGTATTACTCTAAGTTCTATCAGCTAAGTGGTAATGGGACTCCCTCTGTGGAGAAAAGTAGTATGTACCCAGGGACATAGGGAAAAATTAAAGCAAAAGGGAATCTGGAAAGTAGTAGAAGCAGATGGAAGTGCTTAGAAGTTAAGTACCTTGATTGCTTCTTCAGGAATTTCGTCAGAAATCACTGGACTGGGAGAAGCAGCGCTTGATTTATCAGCAGCAGGTGTCTTCTCTGGAGGCACAAAGGAAGGCTCTGGCTGAACAATCAGAGATAATTCAGGTAGGTTTAAGCCATTTTAAAATATTGAGAAGTGGAGAGGTCTTGATGAAATTTACACTCATTTAACACAGTACATGTGTGCTCGCTCACACCCACTCATGTCCTCATGCCAACTTACTCCTTTGCTTGCTTTCCACACTGGGTTCCTTACCCCCTCCCTCCATCACTGCATTCTTGCGCTACTCCATGTTCACATTCATGTTCGTCTTTCCCTCTCTCTCCCCTTCTTTCCCTCCCCTTCTCTGTTTTGTTCCCTTTCTGTCTCTTTCCCATTTCTTTGTGTCTCTGGCTTACTTGTTCTGCTGGTTTCTGGTTTATGCTTTGGCTCTACTTCTGTGACTTGCTCCATCTCCATGTTAACTGGGATACCATGGCTGAGGCACCTCAGCCACAGAGCTTCAGCTCGTCTGCCTGTTGAGACAAATACTGAGAGTTTCACACTGCAAAAGTGTGCACAGTAACTGCAAGTAATACCTTTGTGGCAAGAGAAACACTTTTTTAGAACACTGGTAGAGACCTTTTTTTAAGTGAAGAACTGATGGCTTAAGCAAACCCCCAAATAACCACCTAATTTAGGAATAGTTCTTAGAACATATTCAGTCTGTTTGCTTTTTCAATAAAAAACAAGAACATGCAGGGAAATGAATATTTGTGACCATCTATTATGTGATAGACACTGAGTGCTTCTAGATGCAATTATCTACAGTAGTTATATGTTACCTGTTTAATATTATGAATAATCTGTCAAGTTTGTAGTTATCTCAATTTTATAAAGTGAGGGAATTACTAAATAAGTGAGTTGGAGGGAAGCTTTTTAAATTATTATTTTTAGATTATCTGCTTTATTTGCTGCTCTAAGTCTCAATAATGTGTTGGCTTTTAATCATCCCCTTGAAATACCAGCTGGCTGATAAAGTACCTCTGATGTCTCTGCTGTGAGTGACTCCACTGAGAATGGCAGGAGGGGCCCACAGCAAACTCAAGGAAGAAAATTATTTACTAGGCTGCCCCAAACTGTACAGGCGAGTGGGCCGGTAAAATCCTGCATATGTAGACCAGAGTTTTTGTCCTGAATGTTAAAGCACTATACAAATATAAAAAGCTGTAAGGTATTATTATGTTTTAATTACAGCCTTCAGATTGGCAAAAAAGGAAATTGAGTTCTGTTTTTTAGTTCTCAATTATTCATTTATGGAGTATGCTTATTCTTAATTATGATCCTTTTTCTAAATTACTGTTGTGATTCTCTGCGTAGTTAAAACTTCATTGCTAGTTAACAGTAAGATTTTTATTTACCATAATTGAGTGAGGGCTAGAATAAGTAGCCTTTAAAAAGCCACATTTGCTTTCCCTATACAGAATATTTGGATTATTCTTCTGATTCTTTTTTTAAAAACTGCTGTGATTGTTTAACTAAAAAAATGTTACTAAATAAAATTAAAACTCTGTGATTCAGTATGTAGCAGAGCTATGTGGTCATCATGTTTTACAAAAGGTTTAAATGAATTTCTGTATACCCATTACCCAACATTAATAGTTACCATTGTTTTATCAATGTTTTTTTTGCATGTGTGTTGAGCACATTAAAATTTACTATTGTAACCATTTTAAGAGTACAGTACAATAGTGTTAACAATTGTAAAATGTATAACAATGCATGTTCTTGAGATTCAACATGGCAGCGTGAGAGGTGAGACAGAGAACTCTTCCCAAAACCACAGATAGTGAGAAAATATAGTTAATACAACTAACCCTAAAATAGCAACAGGAAAGAAGGCTGCACCAGACTGCATACAGACCTAAGGAACAAGGCAGACCTCACAAAACAGGGTAATGTACGAAAGCCTTGATCCGGCGGGACCCAAGCCCTTCTCTCACCCCACCTCACTGGTGGGAGAAAGAGAAACGGAGCAAGGAGGTGGTGGAAGCCTAGAACTGCTGAACAGCCAGCCCTGGAGGTCTGCTTTGTGAGCAGAAACCTACACTGTGTGGTGTTCTAGAGGACAGGGAGCTGGGACAGGCGGAGTGCTTGAGACAGATTCCGGCCGTTTGTCGAGGATGGAATCCACACCTGGCTGCTCTGGGACTAAGAAAAGGCAGGCAATCTGACAGGCTCCCTAGCAGCAAGAGGGCTGCTGAAGGGGCAGGGTTTGCACGAAGCTTGCTGCGTGGGAGAAGGACTAGGGAGACAAGGTTATCTGGGTGCGCTCTGCCAAGCAAATTGGAAACTTTGAGGAGCTTCAGGTGCTCCATACCCCTGGCTAGCTACTCAGCTTCAAGGCCCCCCACTGTGACACACAGCCTGCTGAACCTTCCTACAGGCCTTCAGGCACCTGCTCACAAACCGGCAGTCACTGCACAGGTGTCAGGCCAGTCAGAGGGAGGCCCCGCCTACAACAGCTACAGACGCACAACACAGAGGCTTACACCTCTGTGCTCGGCCCACTGGCTCTCCTATGGGAGACAGGCACTGCAGGCGGGATTCAGGAAACAGCTCTTTCCTCCCCCCAGGCACCACCGCCACTCCCCTAGGACCCCCAACCTCACTCTACAGACTGAGCAGCTTCAGAGACTGGAGCTTTGGGGCACTAGAGGGCACCACACAAAAAAGAAACCACAGAAGAACATGGTTCAGACCAAAATCTCACAAACCCCAGAAAAAGGGGCAAATGAAACTGCACTCACCAATATTCCTGAAACAGAGTTCAAAATAAAAATCATAAACATGCTTATGGAGTTACAGAAAAATATTCAAGAAATCAGGAACGAATTTAAGACGGAGATTCAATCATTAAGCAATTCAATATCTAAAATGAAACATACAATGGAGGGATTTAAAAGCAGATTAGATGTAGTAGAAGAGACGGTAAATGGAATAGAAATTAGAGAAGAGGAATACAACGAAGCTAAGGCACAGAGAGAAAAAAGAATCTCTAAGAATGAAAGAATATTGAGAGAACTGTGTGACCAGTGCAAATGAAACAATATTCCCTTAATAGGGGTACCAGAGGAAGAGAGAGAAAAGGGGATAGAACGTGTCATTGAGCAGGTAATTGCTGAAAACTTCCCCAATCTGGGGAAGGAGATAGTCTCTCAAGCCATGGAGGTGCACAGATCTCCCAACACAAGGGACTCAAGGAAGACAACATCAAGATATACAATAAGTAAAATGGCAAAGATCAAGGATAAAGACAGACTTTTAACAGCAGCTAGAGAGAGAAAAAAGATAACATACAAAGGAAAGCCAATCAGGCTATCATCATATTTCTCAACAGGAACATTACAGGCCAGAAGGGAATGGCATGATATATTTAATGCAATGAAGCAGAACGGCCTTGAACCAAGAATACTCTACCCAGCAAGGTTATCATTTAAATTTGAAGGAGGGATTAAACAATTTTCAAATGAGCAAAAGCTGAGAGAACTTACCTCCCACAAACCACCTCTACAGTTCATTTTGGAGAGACTCCTATAGATGAAAGTATTCCTAAGACTAAACAGATGTCACCCAAGGGATAGACAAACAGTACAGAATATGATTCCTAACATACAAAGGATGGAGGAGGAAGAACAAGGAGGAAAAAAAAAGAATCTTTAGGTTGTGCTTGTAATAGCATATGAAGTGAGTTGAATTAGACTGTTAGTAAGGGAATTATCCTTAAGCCTTTGGTAACCACGAATCTAAAGCCTGCAATGGCAATAAGTACATACCTATCAATAATGACCCTAAATATAAATGGTCTGAATGCACCAATCAAAAGACATAGAGTTACTGAACAGATTAAAAAAAAACAAGACCCATCTATATGCTGCCTACAGGACACTCACTTCAAACCCAAAGACATACACAGACTGAAAGTAAAGGGATGGAAAGAGATATATTGTGCAACTAATAGGGAGAAAAAAGCAGGAGTTGTAGTATTTGTATCAGACAAAATAGACTTCAAAACGAAGAATGTAACAAGAGACAAAGAAGGACATTACATAATGATAAAGCGATCAGTCCAACAAGAGGATATAACTATTATAAATATCTATGCACACAACACAGGATCACCTACATTTGTGAAACAAATACTAAAAGAATTAAAGGGGGAAATAGAATGCAATGCATTCATTCTAGGAGACTTCAACACACCACTCACTCCAACGGACAAATCAACCAGACAGAAAATAAGTAAAGAGACAGAGACACTGAACAACATATTTAGAACAAATGGACCTACCGGACATCTAAGAACACTCCATCTAAAAGCAACAGGATACACATTCTTCTCAAGTGCACGTGAACATTTTCAAGAATAGATCATACACTCCTAGGAATTTACCCTAAGAATACAGCAGCCCAATTTGAAAAGGACAGATGCACCGCTATGTTTATTGCAGCACTATTTACAATAGCCAAGAAATGGAAACAACCTAAGTGTCCATCAGTAGATGAATGGATAAAGAAGATGTGGTACATATACACAATGGAATATTATTCAGCCATAAGAAGAAAACAAATCCTACCATTTGCAACAACATGGATGGAGCTAGAGGGTATTATGCTCAGTGAAATAAGCCAAGCCGAAAAAGACAAGTATCAAATGATTTCACTCATATGTGGAGTATAAGAACAAAGAAAAAAACTGAAGGAACAAAACAGCAGCAGACTCACAGAACCCAAGAACGGACTAATAGTTACCAAAGGGAAAGGGACTGGGGAAAATGGGCGGGAAGGGAGGGATAAGAGGAAAAAGGGGCATTACGATTAGCAGATGTAATGTTGGGGGGGCACGGGGAGGGCAGTACAACTCAGAGAAGACAAGTAGTGATTCTATAGCATCTCACTACGCTGATGAACAGTGACTGTAATGGGGTTGGTGGGGGGGACCTGATGAAGGGGTAGTTTAATAACGTAATATTGCACATGTAATTGCAGATTAATGATAATAAAATAAATTATATTAAAAAAAGAATAGATCATATATTAGGCCACAAAAAGAACCTCAGTAAATTCAAAAACATTGAAATTTTACCAACCAGCTTCTCATATCACAAAGGTATGAAAGTAGAAATAAATTACACAAAGAAAACGAAAAAGCTCACAAACACATGGAGGCTTCACAAAATGCTCCTAAATAATCAATGGATCGATAACCAAATAAAAAGAGATCAAGCAATGTATGGAGACAAATGACAACAATAATTCAACGCCACAGAATCTGTGGGATGCAGTGAAGGCCGTGCTAAGAGGAAAAAATATTGCAATACATGCCTACCTCAGGAAAGAAGAACAATCCCAAATGAACAGTCTAAACTCACAATTAATGAAACTAGAAAAGGAAGAACAAATGAGGCCCAGAGTCAGTAGAAGAAGGGACATAATAAAGATTAAAGCAGAAATAAATAAAACTGAGAAGAATAAAACAATAGAAAGAATCAATGGAAGCAGGAGCTGGTTCTTCGAGAAAATAAACAAAATAGATAAACCCCTAGGTGGACTTATCAAGAAAATAAGAGAGTGTACACACATAAACAGAATCAGAAATGAGAAAGGAAAAAAATCACGATGGACACCATAGAAATACAAAGAATTATGAGAAAATACTACGAAAAATTATATGGTAACAAAATGGTAACCTAGAAGAAATGAACAGCTTCCTAGAAAAATACAACCTTCCAAGGCCAACCTAGGAAGATACAGAAAATCTGAATAGACTAATTACCAACAAAGAAATTGAATTGGTAATCAAAAAACTACCTAAGAACAAAACGCCTATACCAGATGATTTCACTGCTGAATTTTATCAAACATTTAGTGAAGACGTAATACCATCCTCATTAAAGTTTTCCAAAAAGTAGAAGAGGAGGGAATACTCCAAAACTCACTCTACAAGGCCAACATCACTCTAATACCAAAACCAGGCAAAGACACCACAAAAAAAGAAAATTACAGACCAATATCCCTGATGAACATAGATGCAAAAATTCTCAACAAAATATTAGCAAACTGAATTAAAAATACATCTAAAAGATCATCCATCATGATCAAGTGGGATTCATCCCAGGGATGCACGGATGATACAACATTCGAAAATCCATCAACATCATCCACTAGGTCAATAAAAAGGACAAAAACAACATAATCATCTCCATAGATGCTGAAAAAACTTTTGACAAAATTCAACATTCATTCGTGATAAAAACTCTCAGCAAAATGGGTACAGAGGGCAAGTACTTCAACATACTAAAGGCCATATATGACAACCCACACCCAACATTATACTTAACAGCAAGAAGCTGAAAGCTTTTCCTCTAACATTGGGAACAAGACAAGGATGCCCACTCTCCCCACTTCTATACAACATAGTTTTGGAAGTCCTAGCCATGGCAATCAGACAATACAAAGAAATAAAAGGCATCCAGATTGGCAAGGAAGAAGGTAAACTGTCCCTCTTTGCAGGTGACATGATATTGTACATTAAAAAACCCTAAAGAATATCCACTCCAAAACTATTAAATCTAATATCTGAATTCAGCAAAGTTGCAGGAAACAAAACTAATACAAAGAAATCTGTTGCATTCCTATACACTAACAATGAACTAGCAGAAGCAAGAATCAGGAAAACAATTCCATTCACAATCACATCGAAACAAATAAAATAACTTAGGAATAAACCTAACCAAGGAAGTAAAAGACCTATACCCTGAAAACTACAAGATACTCTTAAGAAAAATTAAAGAGGACACTAATAAATGGAAATACACCGCATGCTCTTGGCTAGGAAGAATTAATTTTATCAAAGTGGCCGTCCTGCCTAAAGCAATCTACAGATTCAATACAATCCCTATCTAAGTACCTACAGTATTCTTCAATGAACTAGAGCAAACAGTTCTAAAATTCATATGGAACCACAAAAGACCCCGAATAGCTAAAGCAATCCTGAGAAGGAAGAATAAAGCAGGGGGAATTTCGCTCGCTCGCTTCAAGCTCTACTACAAAGGTACAGTAATCAAGACAATTTGGTACTGGCACAAGAACAGACCCATAGACTAGTGGAACAGAATAGAGGGCCCAGATATAAACCCAGTCATATATGGTCAATTAATATACGATAAAGGAGCCATGGATGTACACTGGCGAAATGACAGCCTCTTCAACCGCTGGTGTTGGAAAAACTGGACAACTACATGTAAGAGAATGTAACTGGATTTTTGTCTAACCCCATACACAAAAGTAAACATGAAATGGATCAAAGACCTGAATGTAAGTCATGAAACCATAAAACTCCTAGGAAAAAACATAGGCAAAACTCTCTTGGACATAAACATGAGCAATTTCTTCATGAACATATCTCCCCAGGCAAGGGAAACAAAAGCAAAAATGAACAAATAAGACTATATCACACTATAAAACTTCTGTACAGCAAAGGACACCATCAGTAGAACAAAAAGACATACTACAGTATGGGAGAATATATTCATAAATGATGTATCCGATAAGGGGTTGGACATCCAAAATATAAGAAAAGCTCACATACCTCAACAAACAAAAAGCAAAAAAGCCAGTCAAATATTGGGCAGAGGAGCTGAACAGACACTTCTCCAAAGAAGAAATTCAGATGGCCAACAGAGACATGAAAAGATGCTCCACATCACTAGTCATCCAAGAAATGCAAATTAAAACCACATTGAGATATCACCTCACACCAGTTTGGATGTCCGCCATCCAAAAGACAAACAACAAATGTTGGTGAGGATGTGGAAAAAGGGGAACCCTCCTACGGTGCTGGTGGATATGTAAATTAGTACAACTGTTGTGGAAAGCAGTATGGAGGTTCCTCAAAACACTCAAAATAGAAATACCATTTGACTCAGGAATTCCACTCCTAGGAATTTACCCGAAGAATGCAGCATCCCAGTTTGAAAAAGACATGTGCACCCCTATGTTTATCGCAGCACTATTTACAATAGCCAAGAAATGGAAACAACTTAAGTGCCCCTCAGTAGATGAATGGATAAAGAAGATGTGGTACATATACACAATGGAATATTATTCAGCCATAAGAAGGAAACAAATCCTACCATTTGCAACAACATGGATGGAGCTAGAGGGTATTATGCTCAGTGAAATAAGCCAAGCCGAAAAAGACAAGTATCAAATGATTTCACTCATATGTGGAGTATAAGAACAAAGAAAAAAACTGAAGGAACAAAACAGCAGCAGACTCACAGAACCCAAGAACGGACTAATAGTTACCAAAGGGAAAGGGACTGGGGAAGATGGGTGGGAAGGGAGGGATAAGAGGGAAAAAGGGGCATTACGATTAGCAGATGTAATGTTGGGGGGGCACGGGGAGGGCAGTACAACTCAGAGAAGACAAGTAGTGATTCTATAGCATCTCACTACGCTGATGGACAGTGACTGTAATGGGTTTGGTGGGGGGACCTGATGAAGGGGTAGTTTAATAACCATAATATTGCACATGTAATTGTAGATTAATGATACCAAAATAAATTATATTAAAAAAATTCAGCTTATCGATTATTTCTTTCAGGGATCATGTCTTTGGTGTTGTATCTAAAAAGGTGTCAGTATACCCAGTCATCTAGCTCTTCTTCTATGCTGTCCTCTAGGGGTTTTATAGATTTACATTTTAAATTTAGGCCTATGATCCATTTTGAGTTAATTTTATGAAGGGCATGAGGGCTTTGTCTAGATTCACTTTCTTGCATATGGATGTCCAGTTGTTCCAGCACCATTTGTTGAAGAGACTGTCTTTGCTCCATTGTATTGCCCTTGCTTTTTTATCAAAGATCAGTTAAATAAACTTATGGGGGCCTATTTCTGGACTTTCTATTCTGTTCCATTAATCTATTTGTGTATTCTTTTACCAATACCACAGTCTTATTTTCTATAGCTTTATACTAAGTCATACAGTTAGGTAGGATCAGTCATCCAACTTTTTTTATTCAATATTGTGTTGGCCATTCTACGTCTTTTGCCTCTCCATATAAACTTTAGAATCAGTTTCTCAATATCCATAAAATAATGTGCGGGATTTTGATTGGGATTGTGTAGATCCATAGATCGCATTGGGAAGGAGTGACATCTTGACAAATATTAAGTCTTCGTATCCACGAACATGGAATATCTCTCCATTTATTTAGTTCTTTGCTTTCTGTCTTCACTTTTACAGTTTTCCTTATATAGATCTTGTATTTATTTTGTTAGATTCATACTTAAGTATTTAATATTTTTAGTTAATGTAAATAGTATTGTGTTTTTTAATTTGAATTCAACATGTTCATTGTTGGTCTGTAGGAAAGTGATTGACTTTGTATATCATAACCTTGTATCCTGCAACCTTGCTGTAATCGTTTATTAATCTGGGAGTCAAAGTTCTTGATTCTTTCAGATTTTCTGCATAGACAGTCATGTTATCTGTGAGCAAAGGCAGTTTTGTCTTCCTTCCCAATTTTTATACTTTTTATTTCCTATTCTTGCTTTATCGCATTAGCAAGGACATCCAGTGTGATGTTGAAAAGGAGTGGTGAGAGGAACGTTCTTGCCTTGTACCTGATCTTGGTGGCTAAAACTTCATGTTCCTCACCATTAAGTTTGATGTTAGCTGTAGTTTTTGTAGATAGTCTTCATCAAGTTGAGAAAGTTCCCTATTCCTACATTTTATCATGAGGTTGTTTTTTTAAAAGCCATGAATGGTTTATTATATATTTTTAATGAACTAATATCTTATGTTTTTATTAGTTTCCCTTATTCACTGATTATTATTTGACTTTTACCTTTTGGTATTCTGTGTGTTTGTAGGCTCAGCTTGCCAATCGGAAACAGAAATTAGAGTCTGTGGAACTGTCAAGCCAGTCAGAAATTCAGCATCTGAGCCGTAAGCTGGAGCGAGCCAATGATACTATCTGTGCCAATGAGTTGGAGATAGAGCGCCTCACCATGAGGGTCAATGACTTGGTTGGAACTAATATGACTGTTATGCAAGAACAGCGGCAAAAAGAAGAAAAATTGAGGGAATCTGAAAAACTTTTAGAGGTGTGTTTTAAAATTACCTAATTGGGGAAATGTGTGTATGTGTATTTTAAGAGAGAATGATTAACCTAGAACTAGGTCCTAAAACCTATGGTTTTTTCCCCTACTCTATAGCCAGTGGATCAGCTATTGACACCTTATTAATATTGGGCCTGTTAAGTAATTAAGTCTGACTCCCTGGTTCCCTTTCCTTGTGAAATAGATTATGGTAACATCTGACTTTTTCTGAGTATTTTGCAGGTTTTGCAGGAAGAAAAGAGAAAATTGAAGGCAGCTCTTCAGTCACAAGAAAATTTCAATGAGGCAAGAATGCAAAAGGAAAAGCTACAAGCAAAATTAAAGGCAACTGAATTTCAGCACACAGTGGAGGCCATAAGGTATGTTTAATCTTAACCACTTGGTAGTTTGGTGTTAAACACCAGTTTTAATATTGTGTATTCATAGTTTTGGTTTTGATCATATTATGGATTTTCTTATTCAGTTTTAATTTCTGGTTTAAATTTGTATAGTGTTACACAATTTTGTGTGGTTAATATTTTTCTGTGACTGGTTTGGGTCCCTAACCAGGAGACTCTAATGTTTAGAAATTTAGAAACCCCTTGGTCATTCTGTACCCTTATTAAAACTCCAAGTATGAAAGGAATTGTAGTCCACGTCTCCTGGAAGGCCTCCCTTCCTTGGTAGAATAGGTCATGATTATTAGCTGCTTGTTGTCAATATCATCAATAAGCCAGCTATTGAGATAGCCCTTTTAGAAAAATTCAGAAAACTAGTTTTATTTCTACATATGAATTAATGCGATGGGGGTTGTAGTAGAAAGTAATTCAAGGAGCTGTACTCCTTTTGCTTAATTTAAGTCTAGCTCACGTTTCTTTCTATGCTTGAACCCTTATAATCTTTCAGTTTCTTTGACTCAAGGTATCAAATGTCAACAAAGTGATATTTGTAATTTTGTCTTTTTCCCTTGAAAAACAGTTGCAAATCCCAACCCCAGTTGCAAAAATAAACTGCTGATGACTCTTTTGAGAATCATCATCTCTTGCCTCTTCACTCTCCCAGTGTTCTTTTTGTAAAGCAGGAGGCAAACCAAAAAGTTTTAAAGAGTTTCATTACCAGAAACAGTTAACAAATACGAACTGGTTGTACATTGTTTTTGCACAGATAAAAGGCTTCCAACAGTCCTCTTATGTCATTCCATAGGTCACTGGAGGAGCCTCAGGCAGAAAGGAGGTACACCTGTCAAGGGCAGGAGGAATTAGACAATGTGCTTTCCCAACAGGATTTGACCCACGATAGTGAAGAACTTCTGCAAGCAGAGGTGACTTGTCTGGAAGGCAGGTAGTTAATGTACATACTCATTTCAAAAATATTCAAGTTGTACTAAGTTTTTGATTATCATAGTAATAAAGTAAACTAATATAATTGAGTGAACAAATAGGATTTTTTTCTCTAGCTTCCACAAATGGCCAAATTTTTTATTTCATTGAGAAAATAGAAGCAATTAAAGTAGAACCTCCTAATCCTTCTACCACCAAATCTACCGGTTTGCCTGCATTGTGCCCATAATGTATTAGAGTGGATGAATTGATGGATGGCATGTCTGTGCTCTAAGGCTCCATTTTTGTACTGTTTCTAGTTTTTTTTTTTTTATATAATTTATTTTATTATCATTAATTTACAATTACATGTGCAATAATACGATTATTAAACTACCCCTTCATCACGTCCCCCCCACCAACCCCATTACAGTCACTGTCCATCAGCGTAGTGAGATGCTATAGAATCACTACTTGTCTTCTCTGAGTTGTACTGCCCTCCCGTGCCCCCCCAACATTACATTTGCTAATCGTAATGCCCCTTTTTCCCTCTTATCCCTCCCTTCCCGCCCATTTTCCCCAGTCCCTTTCCCTTTGGTAACTATTAGTCCGTTCTTGGGTTCTGTGAGTCTGCTGCTGTTTTGTTCCTGCAGTTTTTTTCTTTGTTCTTATACTCCACATATGATGAAATCATTTGAAACTTGCTTTTCGGCTTGGCTTATTTCACTGAGCATAATACCCTCTAGCTCCATCCATGTTGCTGCAAATGGTAGGATTTGTTTTCTTCTTATGGCTGAATAATATTCCATTGTGTATATAGCAACCACATCTTCTTTATCCATTCATCTACTGATGGACACTTAGGTTGCTTCCATTTTTGGCTATTGTAAATAGTGCTGCAATAAACATAGGGGTGCATCTGTCCTTTCACCGGCTGCTGTGATTCTTAGGGTAAATTCCTAGGAGTGGAATTCCTGGGTCAAATGGTATTTCTATTTTGAGTGTTTTGAGGAACCTCCACACTGCTTTCCACAATGGTTGAACTAATTTGCAGTCCCACCAGCAGTGTAGGAGGGTTCCCTTTTCTCCACATCCGCCAACATTTGTTGTTGTTTGTGTTTTGGATGTTGGCCATCCTCACTGGTGTGAGGTGATATCTCATTGTGGTTTTAATATGCATTTCTCTGATGATTAGTGATGTGGAGCATCTTTTCATGTGCCTGTTGGCCATCTGAATTTCTTTCTTAGAGAAGTGTCTATTCATGTCCTCTGCCCATTTCTTAATTGGATTATTTGCTTGTTGTTTGTTAAGGTCCATGAG